>OU342740.1:134639091-134667254 GCA_910589775.1 Avena eriantha | reverse complement strand
ACACATGCAATGAACACTGGTGGATCCATAAGTGGTTTGTGGAAAAGAACACACATGCAATGACAACTAGTGCTAGTTTAGTATAAGAACACACATGCAATGACTCTAATGGATCCATATGTGGTTTGTGAAAATAACACACATGCAATGACCACTTGTTGATCCATGTGTGGTTTGTGGAAAGAACACACATGCAATGTTACTAGTGGTTGATCCATGTGTGGTTTGTGGAAAGAACACACATACAATGACTCTAGTGGTTGATCCATGTGTGGTTTGTGGAAATACACACATGCTATGACTCTAATGGATCCATAAGTGGTTTGTGGAAAGAACACACATCCAATGACCACTGGTTGATCCATAAGTGGTTTGTGGAAAGAACACACATGCAATGAACACTGGTGGATCCATGAGTGGTTTGTGGAAAGAACATGCATGCAATGACTCTAGTGCTGGTTTGTTGTTTAGTATAAGAACAAACATGCAATGCCACAAATGGATCCATACGTGGTTTGCGGAAAGAATGCACATGCAATGACACTGGTTGATCCATGTGTGGTTTGTGGAAAGAACACACATGCAATGACTCTAGTGGTTGATCCATGTGTTGTTTGTGGAAATAACACACATGCAATGACTCTAATGCTGGTTTTAGTTTAAGAACACATATGGATCCATATGTGGTTTTTGGAAAAGAACACACATGCAATGACCACTGATTGATCCATAAGTGGTTTGTGGAAAGAACACACATGTAGTGCACACTGGTTGATCCATGTGTGGTTTGTGAAAGAACACACATGCAATGCCATTGGTTGATCCATATGTGGTTCGTGGAAAGAACACACATGCAATGACACTGGTTGATCCAAATGTGGTTCATGACAGGAACACACATGCAATAACTCTTATGGATATATATGTGGTTTGTGGAAAGAACACACATGCAATGAACTCTAGTGGATCTATCTTGGCATAATTTGATGTATGCCACGGTGCATTTCATTGTAAAAGACACCCACTTTCCATTTTGTACTACTCAGCTTTGCCCCTCCCCCCCTCTCTCTCTCTCTCTCCCTCTCTCTCTCTTTCGTAGTAGCCCAAACATGTGCCCACTCTGTCTGCTACGCCCTGATTGGTTGTCACAGTTGTCACGAGGATCGTGCGCACCAACCGTTGATCCTCTGTGATCCAACAAGGCTCGTTGCACACACCGTGCCCTTCACTAGACAGCATGAGACAACACTAACGTCTCCCTCAACGAGACTTCTACAAGAAGGAACACGATGCCATCCATGGAAAAAGTCGTCGAGTGGTCATGTCATGTTTAATCTAGTCTGCAAAGGCTACAAGTCTACTGCACGACAACTGGTCATCCACGGACCACCGGCTATACCATTTTTACTATGCAGCGCGCCTGCACTCTCACTTCTGTCAGCCCCCCACCACACGAACCTTCCACGTGGCAGCCACAGCCGGAAGAGCTGTCAACCGGGGCCCTCGAGGAGGCCTAAACGTCCCCGCATTAAAAACCCAGCCTACCGGGTCCTCCATTCGCACTCATCCACTACTCTCTCTTCCCTATCCAGCAAAACCCCACAATCTTGAATGTACTTGCACGAACCTTCTCCATGAAACCAATGTGTGGGGGTGAGTTTCCGGGAATTGCCGCCAGGGTGGTGCTTCACGTGGCAGATCTGGAGGAGCATCATGCAGCACAGGCCGAGGAGGACGTGCAGTTCAACCCCTTGGGGGACCATGTGCACGCTGGTGCTGACGACTTCGGAGGCGCCGATGAGGGCGTGGAGTTTGACGAACACGCTCCACTCGTGGACCCGCAGGTACATCTATTTCTACATGTTTCATATTTTCTGCTCGAGCTTAATCTATCCAGGCGTCATAAATAATCTAGTCCTAATGATTAGATGCAACGTCGAACCGGTACATGGAGAGATCTAGTCTATTCTAAATGAATCCACATTATTTATTTATTAATAAGTTACCAAGAACACAAACCACATTAATTTAGGAGCGAGCTGTGGAGACGACCGTAATGAACTGCTAAACCTGTATAGACATGTTATTGCATCGAAAGTAACTTGGAATGGTGGAAGGAATATATATTTATTATTTTGCTCATTTCGCTTTGTATTCCATACATTACAGGTGTATTCAAGTATGATGGAATCTGACAAGGAGACCAGGGACAACAAGAGCCGCCATGTCATGAAGAAGCTCAAGAGTGGGATAATCCCTTTCCACACTCGACTTGAGGAGCTCAGGTGACCTTTCTGTAAGAAAGGAATCAACCCGAGGATTGCCAGCTTGATTTCGCATGTGGTTGGCATCGGTAAAAGCCCGGCTAGTAAACACAAGTCGGCGACCAAGGATAAGCACGCTGCTTATGGCAAGTTCCTGAGGGAGTATGTCAAGACCAACCTAGTGTCCCCTTACTTAGGAATCAACAACTTCTAGCCGACCAACCCCGTCACTGTGCTGGCTCGGCCACTAATAATATTTAGTTCTCTTACCGTATCTAGACCCTTAAACTATGGGGATATCTATTTTCGTACCCTTCAAAATATATTAATGTTCATCTGTTTATGTTGTTAAAGTTCCGGTGGCATACTCGTTATTTTGCATGGATAGAGGGGTGCCCCTGACAGATATAAGGGTTATCCTGTCCGCTAGATCATAGAGGATCAACAGTTGGTGGGAAAAACTGAGTACAACTGAATCGCCATGGTTAGACACGAGGGAAAAAATGTGACTCACGGTATGCGTGTGCGGTGCACGGGGCGGTAGCGGATACGTGTGGCCGTGCACAGTGCATTAGCGTACGCGGTGCACGGTAGTGCAACGAAACACTGCTTCCCTTCTCCTTTGATAGAGGCCTCCCCATTCCCACTCATCACGCACTCTCTCACTCAACTGTCTCCACTGTCCCATCACCTTCTACAAACGCCCAACAAAACCCCAACCACGCCGGCGATGGAGAATTTCGGCGCGGTGGCCATCGGCACCTCCAAGGCCGCCGGCGAGGAGCCCCCTGTCCCCGTCCCCGCATCCGCCGTAGCCACCGGCGAGGAAGCCCCCGCCGGTCTCGGACAGATCCCGCTCGGCTGGGACCCCTACGAGGAGGTTTTCTACATAAGGCCGGATGTAACTACCTCGGTGAATTACGCTCTTAGTTAATGCCTGGATGAACGAAAGTGGTTAAAATAGTACGGTGGGGCCCAGGGCCACTCACGGTAGACCTGTCGGCCGTCCTAACCACTTTCAAACAACGGGACAAGAACGAGCGGCGTAATCGGCAGGCGAAGGGATCAACTACATACACAAGTGAGTATGTATGCAAGCCACATACAACAGTACATCAGAGCCATTCCATCTAAAAGAAATAGAAATAGTGCAACGCCATACGGCAAGATCCAAACATCCTAGATAGATATAATAATTTAGGATAGCTCCTCATACATCACACATCAGAGTATCAGGCGGAAGCAGAAAACAAGATCCGAGTACGGATAAGAAGCAAATTGGCATAAGATGCCCCATAAATAAACACATCCCGCCCACAGATCACACGGATCCCCGTTCCCGGAATCTCTACACCAAATGATCGTTGCCAACATCATCTGTCTCCTCCACCCAGTATCCATCTTGCGGGTACACCTGTTCATCTGAATCAAACAATTTATCGTGTGAGACCCTAGGGGTACTCAGCAAGTCTTTATGCCACTAAAGGGGACACAACCTGGGGTGACGCAATTGCAGCAAAAGATAATACCTAACAATTCTATAGAGACTCGCTAACCTTCCGCCTAACCAATGATAGACGGAAGTCCGTGAATTAAGAACAACAGTTATAACAGTATAATTAACAGATCCATCCTCTTCCTCGCTTACCAACGAGGAAGCGGACGAACAACCCCCATCATCCGTTGGCAGTTTTTATTAACCATTCCATGAGTATTGCACTATTTACTAGTCAAGTACTTAGTCAATGTAAAAGTGGTACTTTAGTTATACTTGTCTATGATCGAGAAACTGTGCTCCAAGTCGTCCATAACCGCGGACACGGCTTTCAGAAAGATTTACCCTGCAGGGGTGCACGAATAGCAACACACACTCGATCAACCTCGGAAAAAAACCAAATCAAAACCCAACGAGGCATTCACGACAAAGCAATCACAGGATCCAGAAATATTTCAGGGGGCCACCCCATTAAGCTACCCGCAGCGAAGTTGGCCGACTCCGAGACGGACCCAAGGTTTGTGTGGACGGCGGTAAATGACTGGGAACCCGAAAATGTGACTGGGCTTGTCGATACAGCGAAAACGTGTCACGATCCAAAACAGTACAGGTGCTCCACGCACAATCTTAAATAAAGAAGTAACATGGCAGAAGTACAGAATAGTAATAAAGCCCCAAACTAATTGTGGCCCCAAGAAATAAGTATGAATCAAGCTCTGGCTCAGGGGGGTCCATAAGGCCTCCCGGATGTGGATAGTGCGAATAAACAAGGAACAGGAATCAAGTACTCGGGGTCCTACGGGACACAAATGAGCATGAAAAACCAAATAGCAGATATTGCTCACTGGTGCCTCTTTCATTAGTTATCCCATTACTACTCAGGTTATGTTGTTTAGGTACCTCATTATGCAAGAATAAGATGCAAGAATAAAGTACTTGGGATTCAATTTAATGCAATCGCGACTCAATGATGCAAGAATAAGATAGAAGCAATAGGTACTGTATGTATGCAAGCATGTGGTAGTGCTTGCCTGGCAGCTCAGTTGAAGCGAGAGATGGATCTGGGTAATACTGCTGTGATTCCTGGTAATTCTCCTGCGGGGCGTCTATTCGAAGAAGAACCAAACAAACAAGGGCCAACATAAATAAAGTGCACAAGCATATGAATTAAAATGCGACAAGCAAACAAGCATGCCATGATGCATGATCCACAATTTACATGGCATTTAAGTAGCATGGCAAAAGTGAGGTGTGGATACAAGAAATAAAGCACTTTATCATTTATTTGCCCAAGTTTTATTGTCATAAACGGTTCAGATTTTGAATGACAACATGATGCATGCTTAAATTCAGATCAAGGATTTCATAAATAGAACGGGCTCGTCGCGCTAATCGATTTAGACATATTATTTGCCAAATTTGGAATTATAAAACAAAAGTTATTAATTAACCAAGTAAAAGGGCATTTTCTCGTAATTTTAATCAACTCGAAATTTAAAGTGTTCAAAACATATTTTGAATGGCATATTTGAATTCCTCACATTTTTCTGATTCCAAAACATATATTATTTGTATTATTTGGATTTGTATTTTAAAAATTATTTGAATCTGAAAAGAATTTGAATTTAAATAAATTTGGAAAAGATTTGAATAAAAACAGACTCAGGGGAAAAACTTTTCTCACTCAGGCGAAATTAACCCCAGACACTGACAGGTGGGCCTTTGTGCTGACTGGACCACGCGCGGGAAAAACTTTTGTCACCGCGGGCTCGCCTAGCCACAGTGACTGCGGGGTGGGCCAACTGGCGCAGGCCCGCGTGTCAGCGGTGGGCGAGACAGCGGCTGACAGGTGGGGCTGGGGCTGGAGCGCGGGTTGCGGCTGAGAAAGACGGAGGGGTTTTCTGCGAAAGAACTAGCGCGGCTGACAGGTGGGGTCGTTAGAAGCGCGGGTCGTAGGAATCAAAAAGGTGGGGGGCTTTTTGCAAATCGACCACGCGCCTGGTACTGTTTCTCTTCCTCTCGCGTCTGACGCAAATCTGGTGCGCGGCGCGGGGCGGGGGTTCGATCCGGGGACGTGTGCGTGCGCGCTGGGGTGGCGAACCAGTGCGGCGTGCTAGGGGAGCTGTCAGGGAGGTGGACGCGGGCTAGATAGGACGAGCGTGGCGCGGGAAAGTAGCAGATGCTGGCGAGCTCTGGCGCGCGGAGGCTGCTCGACGAAACGCACGGCGAGGCTATAGCGGGACGGGGAGGCGGAGGATGTCAGGGAGATGGAGATGCTCACCGCGGGCTCGTTGGTGGGCTTGGATCGGCGCGCAGGGCTGCGGATCGGCGAGGTCGCTGGCGCACCGGCGGGCTAGGGTTTCGGAGGCGGCAAGGTTCTGGCGTCGTGGGGAGGCTTCTCGTCCATGTCAGCGGGGTCGGGGTGGTGCAGGGGGTTCCTCTCGGTCTTCCAGGCCACCTCCAGGTCGAGCACGACGGCTGGGACGCAGAGGAGCCGAGGTTGCTGGCGGCGAACGGCGGCAGGTGGTGGGCGTTGGGGAGGAAGGAAGGGGAAGGAGGGGGTGCTCTGGGGCGGATCTGGGCGAGCCCTAAGAGCCGTGGGGAGGGAGGAAAAGAAGGGAGAGGGAGGAGGAGAGGGAGGCGTGCACGGCAGGGAAAAGGGGGCTCGGGCTTTGCCCTTTTTCCCTCGAGCACGTGCTCGGCCAGGATGGGGATTGTCCTGGAGCTGGACGGCGCGGCAGGGAGGCTGCAGGTGGACCAGGCGGCGTGGTGGCTTGTGGGGCTGGCTTGGCTGGAGAGAGAAGAGAGGGAGGGAGTAGATCGGCTAGGGTAGATGGTGGTCTCGGTTAGGTTTAGCTAGGGTTAGGGTTAGCTGGGTGGGCCAGGGAGAGAGAGAGGAGGGTGGCTGAGGTGGTGGGTCAGGGAGAGAGAGGGGCTTGGCATGGAGACCAAGCTAGAGAGAGAGAGAGGGTTTAGGAGAAAGTTAGAGAGAGAGAGAGAACTAGCTAGGTTAGGTTTTATTAGGTTTTAGATTTTAATTTTTGAGTATGAGGCCAACACAAAAAGATCCATGGGGCTTTGAGCTTGCATGACCTCATGTGGAAGAGAGACAAGCAAGAAAGAAAAAGGAAGAAAAGAATTAGGTGGAGAGGTTCTCATATGATCATATATGTAGAAAAATAATAAAATGAAAGAAAAGAGAAGAATGTGGATAAGACCATCCCAAGTGGAGCATGGTGGAGGCTAGAATGATCATGAGGTGGAGGTGAAAAGAATTCTAAGAGAAAGAGAAAGAAAAGAATTATAGGGTAAGCCTCATATGGTCCATGAATGGAGAATAAAATAAGAGGAAAAGAAAATGGGTGATACTATGAGGATGGTGTAAGGGAGGTAGATGGTTTTCCCAAGATAAGATACACTCAAACCAAAGAACAACCAATGGAAGTAAAAGGTGGTGGAGAAGCTTGCATGGCCCATGCAAAAATAATAATACCATTATTTATTTTGTGACAACAATAATAATATGATGGCATTAATCTTATGCATTTCCAAGAAGTGGTAAATAAGCCAAGCAAAGAATTTGGAAGATTGATCCACCCCAAACTACATGAGCTAGAATTAAATAGCTAAAGAAAAGAAACAAGCTCATGGTTAATGGGATGGTGGGATTATAAAGTGGTGGAAGAGAAAGATGGTGGAATGGAAGTAAAAGATATGCCCTCAACTCAACTTGGGCATTTAGACAATATATCAATAGCCAAATATAATATCAAGAAGCAAATACAATTAATAATGCATGTGAGAGAAGAACCAAAAGAAAAAGGGTTTTATATGATGCTCAAATGCAAGGTGGCATGATGACATGAGCATGATATAATTATGATGAAACAATAATATATGTGGAGTAACCAATATCTTACTAGGACAAGTAGCATTCCAATTGTTAGACAATTGGGGTGCTACAACTCTCCCCCACTAAACAGGAATCTCGCCCCGAGATTCTAGGAAGAAGAAGACTCAAAGAGGGTAGGATACTTGGCACGGAGCTCATCTTCATGTTCCCAGGTTGCTTCATCAACGGAATGGTGCGACCACTGCACCTTGCAGAACTTGATGGACTTGTTGCGAGTCCTTCTTTCTGCGACTTCAAGAATTTTTGTGGGGTGTTCTTGATAAGACAGATCTTCTTGGAGATTAATGAGTTCATGGTCCACGGTCCTGCCGGGATCCTTGAAGCACTTCTTGAGTTGAGAGATGTGAAAAACATCATGGACTTTGACTTGTTCAGGGAGTTCAAGAGCATAAGCAACTTCTCCTCTTCTTCCACGAATTTTGAAAGGACCGATGTATCTAGGAGCCAGCTTTCCTTTGATACCAAAGCGGTGCGTACCTCTCATGGGAGTGACACGGAGGTAAACGAGATCACCAGGACATACTCCATGTCCGTGTGTTTCCTGTCATAATTGCTCTTCTGGCGACTTTGAGCAATCTTCAGATTTTCAAGAATGATGTGAACTTTCTCCTCCGCTTGAGTTACAATGTCGGGGCCAAACAATATTCTTTCACCTGCGCTCGACCAACCAATCGGAGTTCTGCACTTGCGACCATAGAGAGCCTCAAATGGTGCCATCTTTAGACTTTTCTAGAAACTGTTGTTGTAAGAGAATTCAGCATAAGGAAGACATTCTTCCCACTTCATGCCGAACGAGATAACGCAAGCACGGAGCATATCTTCTAGAATCTGATTGATCCTTTCAACTTGTCCTTGCGACTGAGGGTGGTAAGCTGTGCTGAAGTTTAACTTTGTTCCCAAAGCATTTTGGAAACTTCCCCAGAACTTGGAAGTGAAAATGCTTCCACGGTCTGAACCGATTTCAAGAGGAACTCCATACAGAGAGACAATTCTATTGATATAGAGCTCAGCCAACTGAATTGCAGAAATTGTTTCCTTGACTAGAAAGAAGTGAGCTACTTTGGAAAGCCTGTCAATGACAACAAAGATTGCATTGTTGCCTTTCTGCGACCTTGGAAAACCAGTGATGAAGTCCATCTCTACTTTCTCCCATTTCCATTCCGGAGGCTTCAATGGCTGTAGAAGACCGGAAGGTTTCTGATGGACAGCTTTAACTCTACGACAGACATCACACTCTGAGACATATTTGGCACAATATCGTTTCAAACCAGGCCACCAATATTGTGTTTTCAAGTCCATGTACATATTAGTGCTGCCAGGGTGGATAGAAAGAACAGAATCATGCGCCTCCTTGAGAACTTGCTCTCTTAAACCCGGGTAGTTCGGAACAAACATCCGGTGTTCAAATAAAAGAGTGCCTTGGTCATCTACGTGGAAAGACTCATACTTCGGAAGTTGAATGTTGGAGATGATCTTTTTAGTGTAAGGATCCCCAAGCTGAATGGAACGGACCTTTTCTTCCAAGAGAGGTGTTGCTAGAAGGTTCAGCAGATAACCTTGATCCACAATTTCAAGGTTGATCTTGCGGAATTCCTCGCACAAGAGAGGTTGTTGTTCCTCCACCATGAGGTTGTTGACATAAGCTTTTCGGCTGAGAGCATCTGCCATGACATTAGCTTTGCCCGGGGTGTAGTTGATGGTCAAATCGAAATCATTGATTGTTTCAATCCACCTTCTCTGACGAAGGTTGAGATCAGGCTGTGTGAAAATATACTTCAGACTCTTGTGATCAGAAAAGATCTCACAACGGTTGCCAAGCAAGCAATGCCTCCATACTTTCAAAGCAAAGACAACTGCTGCGAGTTCGAGGTCATGTGTAGGATAGTTGATCTCATGCGTCTTCAACTGACGATATGCATAAGAAACAACTTGCTTTTCTTGCATAAGGACCGCACCCAATCCTTGCAATGAAGCATCACAGAAAATCTGGAAAGGCTTTGATGTATCTGGAGGAACCAAGACTGGTGTGGAAGTGAGCTTCTCTTTGAGTGTTTCAAAGCTTGCTTGACATGCAGGAGTCCAAAGATATTTCTTGCCTTTCTTGAGGAGATCGGTAAGAGGCTTCGCAATCTTTGAGAAATTTTGAACGAAGCGACGGCAGTAACTGGCCAAACCAAGGAAACTCCGGACTTCTTTGACATTTATGGGTGGAAGCCAATCCATAATTGTCTTAATAGTTTCTGGGTTGACGGCAATGCCCTTGGCAGAGATAACGTGACTAAGGTAGGTGACTTGAGGCAGCCAAAACTCACACTTCGAGAACTTTGCATACAGGCGGTTCTCACGAAGCTTGCTTAGGACACAACGAAGGTGTTCTTCATGTTCTTGTTTTGACTTAGAATAGACTAGAATGTCATCCAGATAGACCACAACGAACTTATCAAGATACTCCATGAAAACCGAGTTCATAAGCCTCGAGAAGGTGGCAGGTGCATTGGTTAGACCGAAAGACATGACCGTGTACTCATACAGGCCATAGCGAGTGGTGAAAGCTATTTTGGGAACATCTTCCTTGCGGATCTTGATTTGATGATAACCACTTCTCAAATCAAGCTTAGAGAATACCACAGCTCCGGCTAGCTGATCGAAGAGATCATTAATCCGCGGAAGGGGATATTTATTCTTGATTGTTTTAGCATTGAGTGCCCGATAGTCAACACAAAGTCTATCAGTCTTGTCTCGCTTCTTCACAAAGATGGTTGGACTACCCCAAGAAGAAGTACTGTGCTGAATGAAACCCAACTTCTCTTGTTCATCCAACTGACGCTTAAGTTCAGCCAACTCAGCAGGACCCATTTTATAAGGCCGCTTGGAAATAGGAGCGGTACCAGGTTCAAGTTCAATGACAAACTCAACCTCACGATCCTGAGGCATACCTGGCTACTCTTCAGGAAAGACATCTGGAAACTCACAAACTACAGGAACACTCTGAATACCTTCCATAGCATCATCATTCAGAGCCACCAAAGAATAAAGCTGAATTGCAAGAGTCAGACTTGGAGAATAGACTATATGGCCTTCAGGAATTTTCAGAGAAACCGAACGTTCAGCACAATCAATCACAGCTACATTTGCTATCAACCAATCCATGCCCAAGATAACATCAATATCAGAATTGCCCAGAATAATTAAGGAAGCCGGAAAAGAAGAACCACCAATCTCAATTTGATTGCCATGGCTGATATGAGCAGCCCTCATGTTTGACCCAGGAGATTGTACCACAAGACGGTGTAATAAAGCAACCATAGCTAGATCTTGCTCATGCGCAAACTTGTGAGAAACAAAAGAATGCGAAGCACCAGAATCAAACAAAACTCGTGCAGGAACTGAGTTAACAGGAAGCATACCCATCACAACTCCAGGAGCATGCTCAGCTTGAGCGGCGTTGACACAGTTGGCACGAGCAACCGTAGACCCAGGCTTAGTGTTGATGTTGAGAGCCCGAGGCGGAGGTGCACGAATCATAGGAGCACTTGCCGCAGGTCTTGGAGGTGGTGGTGGAAGAGCTTTGTTGTTCATTGGACAATTCCAATGCTGATGGCCAGTGTTTCCACAAGTATAACAAGCACCAGGTGGACGTGGAGCAACGTAGCCAGGGACTCCGCCAGGCGCTCCAGGGTAGTTGTGGTTGTAGCCCCTGGGAGCCGCAGTGAAGGAGTTTGGTGGCCTTGGTGCGTAGCTTGAAGGTCTTGGTGGAGCAGGGAGCGACGGTGGGGTGTTAGGAACCCAGACACGACGCTTAGAAGGAGCTGTCATAGCAGAAGAGCTTGCTGTATCACGGCTGTGTTTCTTTGACTCCTCAAACACTTGCCTACTTGCTTCTTCCTGCAGAGCTTTGTGTTGAAGTTCCAGGACAGATGCTGGCCTTGCATGAGTGATTGCATATTTGATGGAAGCATTGAGGCCTTGCCGAAACCTCTTTTGCTTCTTCTTGTCATCAGAGATCTCATCGCCACCATAACGAGACAGGTTCATGAAGTTTCTGATGTAGGTGTTGACATTGTCAGTGCCCTGCTTGAGGTTGAGAAACACTTCCTTCATCCTTTCCATGACAATTTCTGACAGATATTGCTCTTTGAAAGCAGCAGTGAACCGCTCCCAAGTAGGCTGAAAACCAGAAAGATCTGCCTTGAGATAATTTTCCCACCAGAGAGCTGCATCTCCCTTCAGAAGGTGAGTAGCACACTTGACCCATTCTTGCTCGGGAACATCCGCAGTGATGAGCAACCTTGACACTTCACGAAGCCAATCATCCGCATCAAGTGGCTGATCAGACACCTCAAATTGGCGTGGGTTGAACTTGAGAAAACTCTTGATGTCTCCTCGCTTGGGAGGTGGAGGTAGCGGAGCAAACTCATTCCTCCTCACACTTTCCTCGAAGCGCTGCTGGTTCTGCTGCATAGTGCCCAAAGCATTTGCAATACTTGCCAAAGCGGCCCCAAGTTCAGGTGGTATATCCTCCTCAGAACGGCGTGGTGGTGCTATCCTGTGATTGATATAAAACACAAGTCAGTACTATAATGGAGAATGATAATAATCCAAAATAGTACCAAAATGGAATTAATCAAGATTAAGGAATGCAATTCACTGAGGTGATATTAAAATATCAACAAAGTTCAAGGCAATTAGAAGATATTAAGCATAACACACACGACTGAACAAGGAGTGTGGTACACAACTAACAAAGAAAAATTTCCGCAAATTTTGGCATTAAAATACCACTATATGCGTAAAACCACTTAACGAATTAAGATTAGTAACTCTACTAGTTCAATATACAAAAGCAAATGACAAAAGTAGTGGTATGGTCGCGACTCCATCCCGCACTAAAATCATTACTCCGCACATGAATCAGTAAAACACATATCCCAATACCTTCTTCTTAAGATGAACCTAAGGATTGGTAACTACGGAAAAGAACACCCCAACAAGATAACGTCGGATAACAAAGAGTAAGATGGATCGCATCGGTGTACAACGAATCAGAATAGATCGCGTCGGTTTACAAAGCCTGTCGGTAGTGAATGTACCAACAGTTGATAACCAAAAGGCAGATAGTGATAATATTTGGATGCAACAGATAGACAAGGAATTCACTCACACACACACAGCAAACATAACCTATCGGTACTACGGAACCCAGGACACGGGAATCCTAGTTTGAATTTTAGAAGAGGATTGAAAACGTTACACTTCCTTACCAGAAAAGGGTGGGTGGGTGGGTAAGAAGAAAAATGGAAGCAATCTTACTCTCACGTTTGTTTTTCCCTAGTATACATAACTACCAAAATATTTGCTAGACTGACAACGACCATTTTGGCTGAGACCCTGAAGGGCGGGATGGCTCTGATACCAATTGTAACTACCTCAGGTGAATTACGCTCTTAGTTAATGCCTGGATGAACGAAAGTGGTTAAAATAGTACGGTGGGGCCCAGGGCCACTCACGGTAGACCTGTCGGCCGTCCTAACCACTTTCAGACAACGGGACAAGAACGAGCAGGCGTAATCGGCAGGCGAAGGGATCAACTACATACACAAGTGAGTATGTATGCAAGCCACATACAACAGTACATCAGAGCCATTCCATCTAAAAGAAATAGAAATAGTGCAACGCCATACGGCAAGATCCAAACATCCTAGATAGATATAATAATTTAGGATAGCTCCTCATACATCACACATCAGAGTATCAGGCGGAAGCGGAAAACAAGATCCGAGTACGGATAAGAAGCAAATTGGCATAAGATGCCCCATAAATAAACACATCCCGCCCACAGATCACACGGATCCCCGTTCCTGGAATCTGTACACCAAATGATCGTTGCCAACATCATCTGTCTCCTCCACCCAGTATCCATCTTGCGGGTACACCTGTTCATCTGAATCAAACAATTTATCGTGTGAGACCCTAGGGGTACTCAGCAAGTCTTTATGCCACTAAAGGGGACACAACCTGGGGTGACGCAATTGCAGCAAAAGATAATACCTAACAATTCTATAGAGACTCGCTAACCTTCCGCCTAACCAATGATAGACGGAAGTCCGTGAATTAAGAACAACAGTTATAACAGTGTAATTAACAGATCCATCCTCCTCCTCGCTTACCAACGAGGAAGCGGACGAACAACCCCCATCATCCGTTGGCAGTTTTTATTAACCATTCCATGAGTATTGCACTATTTACTAGTCAAGTACTTAGTCAATGTAAAAGTGGCTTTAGTTATACTTGTCTATGATCGAGAAACTGTGCTCCAAGTCGTCCATAACCGCGGACACGGCGTTCAGAAAGATTTACCCTGCAGGGGTGCACGAATAGCAACACACACTCGATCATCCTCGGAAAAAACCAAATCAAAACCCAACGAGGCATTCACGACAAAGCAATCACAGGATTTAGAAATATTTCAGGGGGCCACCCCATTAAGCTACCCGCAGCGAAGTTGGCCGACTCCGAGACGGACCCAAGGTTTGTGTGGACGGCGGTAAACGACTAGGGAACCCGAAAATGTGACTGGGCTTGTCGATACAGCGAAAACGTGTCACGATCCAAAACAGTATAGGTGCTCCACGCACAATCTTAAATAAAGCAGTAACATGGCATAAGTACAGAATAGTAATAAAGCCCCAAACTAATTGTGGCCCCAAGAAATAAGTATGAATCAAGCTCTGGCTCAGGGGGGTCCGTAAGGCCTCCCGGATGTGGATAGTGCGAATAAACAAGGAACAGGAATCAAGTACTCGGGGTCCTACGGGACACAAATGAGCATGAAAAACCAAATAGCAGATATTGCTCACCGGTGCCCTCTTTCATTAGTTATCCCATTACTACTCAGGTTATGTTGTTTAGGTACCTCATTATCCATCAGACACTCACATACCCTACTCATGCTTTTCTACGACTCGCATGGCTCAAAAAACTCCTGTAGTAATGGCTCATGGGACCGGAACAGGCTTAATGTGGTTTAAAAGTAAAGGCTATGCCGTACTTGGGATTCAATTTAATGCAATCGCGACTCAATGATGCAAGAATAAGATAGAGGCAATAGGTACTGTATGTATGCAAGCATGTGGTAGTGCTTGCCTGGCAGCTCAGTTGAAGCGAGAGATGGATCTGGGTAATACTCCTGTGATTCCTGGTAATTCTCTTGCGGGGCGTCTATTCGAAGAAGAACCAAACAAACAAGGGCCAACATAAATAAAGTGCACAAGCATATGAATTAAAATGCGACAAGCAAACAAGCATGCCATGATGCATGATGCACAATTTACATGGCATTTAAGTAGCATGGCAAAAGTGAGGTGTGGATACAAGAAATAAAGCACTTTATCATTTATTTGCCCAAGTTTTATTGTCATAAACGGTTCAGATTTTGAATGACAACATGATGCATGCTTAAATTCAGAACAAGGATTGCATAAATAGAACGGGCTCGTCGCGCTGATCGATTTAGACATATTATTTGCCAAATTTGGAATTATAAAACAAAAGTTATTAATTAACCAAGTAAAAGGGCATTTTCTCGTAATTTTAATCAACTCGAAATTTAAAGTGTTCAAAACATATTTTGAATGGCATATTTTAATTCCTCACATTTTTTGATTCCAAAACATATATTATTTGTATTATTTGGATTTGTATTTTAAAAATTATTTGAATCTGAAAAGAATTTGAATTTAAATAAGTTTGGAAAAGATTTGAATAAAAACAGACTCAGGGGAAAAACTTTTCTCACTCAGGAGAAATTAACCCCAGACACTGACAGGTGGGCCTTTGTGCTGACTGGACCACGCGCGGGAAAAACTTTTGTCACCGCGGGCTCGCCTAGCCAGAGTGACTGCGGGGTGGGCCAACTGGCGCAGGCCCGCGTGTCAGCGGTGGGCGAGACAGCGGCTGACAGGTGGGGCTGGGGCTGGAGCGCGGGATGCGGCTGAGAAAGACGGAGGGTTTTTCTGCGAAAGAACTAGCGCGGCTGACAGGTGGGGTCGTTAGGAGCGTGGGTCATAGGAATCAAAAAGGTGGGGGGGCGTTTTGCAAATCGACCACGCGCCTGGTACTGTTTCTCTTCCTCTCGCGTCTGACGCAAATCTGGTGCGCGGCGCGGGGCGGGGGTTTCGATCCGGGGACGTGTGCGTGCACGCTGGGGTGGCGAACCAGTGCGGCGTGCTAGGGGAGCTGTCAGGGAGGTGGACGCGGGCTAGATAGGACGAGCGTGGCGCGGGAAAGTAGCAGATGCTGGCGAGCTCTAGCGCGCGGAGGCTGCTCGACGAAACGCACGGCGAGGCTATAGCAGGACGGGGAGGCGGAGGATGTCAGGGAGATGGAGATGCTCACCGCGGGATCGTTGGTGGGCTTGGATCGGCGCGCAGGGCTGCGGATCGGCGAGGTCGCTGGCGCAGCCGGCGGGCTAGGGTTTCGGAGGCGGCGAGGTTCTGGCATTCGCGGGGAGGCTTCTCGTCCACATCGGCGGGGTCGGGGTGGTGCAGGGGGTTCTTCTCGGTCTTCCAGGCCACCTCCAAGTCGAGCACGACGGCTGGGACGCAGAGGAGCCGAGGTTGCTGGCGGCGAACGACGGCAGGTGGTGGGCGTTGGGGAGGAAGGAAGGGGAAGGACGTGGGTGCTCTGGGGCGGATCTAGGCGAGCCCTGAGAGCCGTGGGCAGGGAGGAAAAGAAGGGAGAGGGAGGAGGAGAGGGAGGCGTGCACGGCAGGGAAAAGGGGGCTCGGGCTTTGCCCTTTTACCCTTGAGCACGTGCTCGGCCAGGCTGGGGATTGTCCTGGAGCTGGACGGCGCGGTAGGGAGGCTGCAGGTGGACCAGGCGGCGTGGTGGCTTGTGGGGCTGGCTTGGCCGGAGAGAGAAGAGAGGGAGGGAGTAGATCGGCTAGGGTAGATGGTGGTCTCGGTTAGGTTTAGCTAGGGTTAGGGTTAGCTGGGTGGGCTAGGGAGAGAGAGAGGAGGGTGGCTGAGGTGGTGGGTCAGGGAGAGAGAGGGGCTTGGCATGGAGACCAAGCTAGAGAGAGAGAGAGGGTTTAGGAGAAAGTTAGAGAGAGAGAGAACTAGCTAGGTTAGGTTTTATTAGGTTTTAGATTTTAATTTTTGAGTATGAGGCCAACACAAAAAGATCCATGGGGCTTTGAGCTTGCATGACCTCATGTGGAAGAGAGACAAGCAAGAAATAAAAAGGAAGAAAAGAATTAGGTGGAGAGGTTCTCATATGATCATATATGTAGAAAAAGAATAAAATGAAAGAAAAGAGAAGAATGTGGATAAGACCATCCCAAGTGGAGCATGGTGGAGGCTAGAATGATCATGAGGTGGAGGTGAAAAGAATTCTAAGAGAAAGAGAAAGAAAAGAATTATAGGGTAAGCCTCATATGGTCCATGAATGGAGAATAAAATAAGAGGAAAAGAAAATGGGTGATACTATGAGGATGGTGTAAGGGAGGTAGATGGTTTTCCCAAGATAAGATCCACTCAAACCAAAGAACAACCAATGGAAGTAAAAGGTGGTGGAGAAGCTTGCATGGCCCATGCAAAAATAATAATACCATTATTTATTTTGTGACAACAATAATAATATGATGGCATTAATCTTATGCATTTCCAAGAAGTGGTAAATAAGCCAAGCAAAGAATTTGGAAGATTGATCCACCCCAAACTACATGAGCTAGAATTAAATAGCTAAAGAAAAGAAACAAGCTCATGGTTAATGGGATGGTGGGATTATAAAGTGGTGGAAGAGAAAGATGGTGGAATGGAAGTAAAAGATATGCCCTCAACTCAACTTGGGCATTTAGACAATATATCAATAGCCAAATATAATATCAAGAAGCAAATACAATTAATAATGCATGTGAGAGAAGAACCAAAAGAAAAAGGGTTTTATATGATGCTCAAATGCAAGGTGGCATGATGACATGAGCATGATATAATTATGATGCAACAATAATATATGTGGAGTAGCCAATATCTTACTAGGACAAGTAGCATTCCAATTGTTAGACAATTGGGGTGCTACACCGGAGAACCCCTACGACAGCAGCATCGCTGACCCCGTGGTCTGAGGTAACCAGGTTTTTTGCCCCTTCCCTTCTTCTTCCCCCGTTCCCATCGTTGGATGCTAGATCGTATGTTATTAGGGCTCGGTTGTTCTTATTTTTTATAGTAGCTAATCCTATCGTGTTAGATCTCGATTTTCGATGAATCCCCCTGTTTGTAGTTGGGATCAGTATTCGATTTGGTTTGAGATTTGGGGAATAATCGGGAGATCTCATTCGGTTAATTTATGCAAAAAATCAATCCCGATAATCAAAGTATCTTAATCATGTACTTATTTCACTCTACTGTTTTTTCCAACAGGAGGATAGCAGCGACCTCCGCAGCGACGACGAGTCGCAGGACACCAAGACTCGTCATGTGCTGAGGAGGCTAAAGTCTGGTCAGTACAACAACTTCTTCGCCGGCGACGTGTACAGGTGCCCCTTCTGCCCCACCAGGAGCCTCCACGGCACGGACTTCAACTCCCTCGTGAAGCATGCCGAGGATGTGAGGACCTACGGCGAGTCCGTGAACGTCCACGGCTTCAGGGCCAAGCACCAGGCGCTCGGTCTTCACCTCCGCAACCTCCAGAAGGTGGCTATTGAGGAGGGTCGCATGCCCCCGATAAGACCCTAGGTGCCCAAGGTCAAGGGGCTGGGCAGCAAGAAGTGGAGGAGGCGCCAGAGGGAGGAGGGGGATGCCCTCCTGGCAGAGGCCACGAGGGGCCCTTGATCAGCTGCTGCTGCTGTAAAGCAGCTTCTTTTGTCTTGTCCATGTTGAAGCAGTCCGCTGCTGCTGCTGCTGAGCAGCCTAATTGTCGAACCTCGTTAAGTACCATACTATATAACCTATATTAGCTGCTTTATCTACATCTGCTCTGTTTACTGAATTTATTTATGGTGCTGGTTTGTTTTGCTGCTCTAGATTTTCTACCAGATTGGGGAAAAATGATCGCAAAAGGAACAATCAATGAAGAGAGAAGCTGCTCTAGATTCCCTACCTTTTTGGGAAAAAAAACACAACTGTTAGAGAGAGAGAGGGGAAAAGGCGCTCTTAAAAAGGCCAAATAACAAAAAAAAACTTCCACTTTAGGCATCATGGCGCATGTAACGGCCAAGCCTTTGACCAGACGGCACCCCCCTCCGAGCGCATGTGAGGGCTTCGGAATATCGGGAGGGCAAAAGTGAGACATACGAGACACAATGTTGCTATAGCTAAATCTGACAAAAAGCTGAATTTGGCTTTACCATGCAATTTGGCTAGAGCTCCACAATGTAGCTATTCTAAATCCCTAAACTATGTGGTGCGTTGAAACCAAATGCTTTTCCACTGACACGTGTGTTGCAAAGTTGCTGGATCGTGCATGTTTACACAAGTGGCCTACAGAGAAACTTATAGAAGCATGGGCAAATGAGCTTCATTTTGGCAAATTCGGGACAAGCTTTGCGCTATCGGCAGGCCTGATCGGCTGGCCGGCTGCTCCGGGATCAGGGATGCTAGGTCCATGTGTATGCTTACACTTCTTAAACTTGTTAGGAATTAATAATAACTGTACACTTCCTTCTGTCCTGTCACGTTACGTCGTGTCATCACCGCGCACCTGCTGTGGATCGGCAATGGGACTGTGGTCTACGTGACCGGTCTCTGCCACGCCAAAGCCACATCACACACCCGTCCCATCGCCTACAGGGATGGACGCCAAATTTGATCGCTAGGATTGAAGACCATCGGTGCTCGCCTGGTCAAACTTGCTTCCGCATGGGTATGACCGGAATATTGGTAAACGGAATTTAAGCATCGCCTTCTGTCTGCTCAGCACCTCACTGTGCAAAAATCCCCAACACCGGCACCGCCACCGCAAGAACTATCGATGCTACCGCAGGCACCGCCTCCGCCTGGCCATACCACCGCGACAGATCACTCCACCTCCACGACCAGTCCCAGCCACCGCTACCGACCCTAGGCCACCGCCGCCGCATTAGCTGCTGCCATGGACGCAGAGTACATCGTATTCAGCGACGGGAGCGACAACACCGACGAGTACACCGTCACTGCCCATGGCACTACCAAGCTAACGGCCGTCCACACAAATGCGTCAGCGGAGGTGGCCAAGGTCATCGCAATGTACGAGCGGTGGCTACATGTAACTACCTCGGTGAATTACGCTCTTAGTTGCATGCCTGGATGGACAAAAGTGGTTAAAACAGTACGGTGGGGCCCAGGGGCCACTCACAGGTAGACCTGTCGACCGTTCTAACCACTTCGAGAACATCGGGACAAGAACGAGCAAGATCCAAAAGTGAGTATGTATGCAAGCCACCATACACAAGTGAGTATGTATGCAAGCCACCATACAACTGTTCACAGAGCCATTCCATCTAAAGAATAGAATATTGCAACGCCATACGGCAAGATCCAAATATCCTAGATATAGATAATAGTTTAGGATAGCTCCTCATAGATCAAACATCAGAGTATCAGGCGGAAGCGGAAAACAAGACCCAAGTACGGATAAGAAGCAAATCGGCATAAGATACCACATAAATAAACACATCCCGCCCACAGATCTCGCGGATCCCCATCCCCGGAATCTCTACACCGAGTGATCGTTTCCAACATCATCCGTCTCCTCCACCCAGTATCCATCTTGTGAGTACACCTATTCATCTGAATCAAACAATTTATCGTGTGAGACCCTAGGGGTACTCAGCAAGTCTTTATGCCTCTAAAGGGGACATATACCTAGGGTGACGCAATTGCAGCAAAAGATAATAACTAACAAGCCTAGAGATACTCGCTAACCATCCGCCTAACCAATGATAGACGGATGTCCGTTAATTAGTAACAACAGTTATAACAGTATAATTAACAGATCCCTCCTCCTTCTCACTTACCAACGAGAAAGTGGACAAACAACCCATCCGTTGGCAGTTTTATTAACCATTACATGAGTGTTGCACTACTTACTAGTCAGGTATTTAGTCAGATTAAAGCGGTACTTTAGTTATACTTGTCTATGATCGAGAAACTGTGCTCTAAGTCGTCCATAACCGTGGGCACAACTTTCAGAAAGATTTACCCTGCAGGGGTGCACAAATAGCAACACACACTCGATCAACCTCCGAAAAACCAACTCAAAACCCAACGAGGCATTCATGACAAAGCGATCACAGGATTCAGAAATATTACAGGGGGCCACCCCATAAGCTACCGACAACGAAGCTAGCTAACTCCGAGACGGACTCGAGGTTTGCACCAATGGTAGTAAACGACTGGGAACCCGAAAATGTGACTGGTCTTGTCGATACCACGCAAACACTCCGCAATTATTAAACAGTACAGGTGCTCCTCGCACAATCTTAAATAAAACAGTAAAGCATGGCATACGTACAGGATAGTACAAAGCCCATAACTACTTTGTGGCTCCAAGAAATAGAAATGAATCAAGCTCTGGCTCAGGGGGGGGGTCCATAGGCCTCCTGGATGTGGATAGTGCGAATAGTCAAGGAACAGGAATCAAGTACTCGGTGTGCTACGGGACACAAGTCAACATGAAAAACCAAATAGCAGATATTGCTCACTGGTGCCTCTTTCATTGGTTATCCCATTACTACTCAGGTTAAGTTGTTTAGGTACCCTCGCTATCCATAAGACACTCACATACCCTACACATGCTTTTCTACGACTCGCATGGCTTAAACAACTCTTGTAGTAATGGCTCATGGGATGGAGGAACAAGCTTCGATGGGGTTTAAAAGTAAAGGTTATGCAGTACTTGGGATTCAATTTAATGCAATCGCGACTCAATGATGCAAGAATAAGATAGAGGCATTATGTACTATATGTATGCAAGCATGTGGTAGTTGCTTGCCTGGCAGCTCAGTTGAAGTGAGAGATGGATCTGGGTAGAACTCCTGTGATTCCTGATAATTCTCCTGCTGGGCGTCTATTCGAAGAAGAACCAAACAAACAAGGGCCAACATAAATAAAGTGCACAATCATATGAACAAAAATGCGACAAGCAAACAAGCATGCCATGATGAATGATGCACACTTTACATGGCAATAATGTAGCATGGCATGGTGAGGTGTGGGGTACAAGAATAAAGCATTTTATTATTTATGTGGTCAAGTTTTATTGCCATAAACAGTTCTGATTTTTAATGATGACACGATGCATGCTTCAATTCAGAACAAGGAATGCATAGATAGAACGGGCTCGTCGCGCTGATCGATTTAGACATATTATTTGTCCAATTTGGAGTTGTAGAATTAAAGTTATTAATTTATTAAGAAAGGACATTTTATTGCATTTAAACAATTTCGAAAATTTAATTTGCCAAAAATATATTTTGAATGGCATATTTGAATTCCTCACATTTTTCTGATTAAAAAACATATATTATAATATTATTTGGAATTAGAATTCAAAAGTTATTAAAAACATATTTAAAGTTGTATTTAAACATTTTCTGGAATTGTTTTATTAAACAGTTAAACGAAAAGGCTTTTTATACTGAGCCACTCCTAGCCATAGTCGCAGGCAGGTGGGCCTCGCTTAGCTGGCGTGACTACGCGCGCCAGGTCTTTTGCTACCGTGCGCCAGCCAGCCCCAGGGACTGACCGGTGGGTCTGGCGCCAAAGAGGCCCACGCGAAAGCGAGCGGGACGGGGGTGGTTGCCCAGTGGGGGATCTAGGACCGCGGGTTGAGGGGCTAGAAACCTAGGTCCCTTTTTGTAAAAAGACCCGCGACGATGACAGGTGGGGTCTGGTGTACCGCGGGTTGACACAAAAAGGTGTGTGTGTGTGTGGGGGGGGGGGGGTTTCGCAAACTGCGCACGGGCTACTGTTTCTCTTCTATGCTTCCGACGAACTGTCGAACGACAGTGCATGGCGCGGCGAGGCGGGGGTTCGAACCCGCGACCTAGGCTTGCGCGCAGAGGGCAGAGCCACTACGGTGGGGGAGGGGTTGCTGACAGGAGGGCAACGGAGGCTAGCTAAGGCGTGACGCGGCGCAACAATGAGGAAGACGCACGCGCCCGCGCCGCACAGAGGGCGTTCGATGCATTGACCGGCGTGACCGGGAAATGACGACGGAAGGGGAGGTGTCTGGGGAGATCGGGGCCTCACCGGGGGTACGTCGGTGGTGTTGGTGCGGCCGGGGAAGTTGCGGATCTGCGGCGTAGCAGGGGCTGAGCGGATTAGTGTTTCGGGCGGCGTCGACAATGTGCAACACGGCCTAGGGCTCCTCCTCCATGCTGCTGTGCACGGGGGCGACGCGGAGGGACGACTTGGCTTCGTCGAAAGTCCAACGACCACGCCGCCGGCTAGTAACGAGGAGGTGGAGGTGGAGGCCGACAGATCGCCGATGGTGGAAAGGGGTAACGGGGAGGAGAGGGTTGGCGCAGGGGTCAGGGGGAGGGGCACTGGGGCACGGCAGAGGCGTCAGGGGGAGGAGATAAGGACGGGGTGGAAGGGAGGGGGCTCCGTGGCGTGGTGGAGAAAAAGGTGGCTTCGGCCACCTTTTCCCTGCCCTCCTCCTCACGTGCTAGGCACGGCGCGGCAGGGCAGAGCGAGGGGCTGCAGCTGGGCCAGGGAGAGGAAAAGGAGTGGCCTGGCTCGGGTGGGCTTCGCTGGCAGAGAGAAAAGAGAGAGGAGGGAGAGGCTCGGGTAGCTAGGTTGGAGGGTAGCTCGGGTTAGGGTTTTGGGTGGTGGCATGGCGCGGCATGAGGTGGTTAGCTAGGTTAGGTGTCGAGCCAGGGGTAGATTAGGGCTGGGGGGTGGCTCGGGTTAGAGAGAAAGGGAGGTGAGGAGAGGTGTAACTAGGGTTTTAGCTAGGGTAAAAGAGGGAAGAGGACTAGGTATGGTAGATAGAAACTAGGGTTTGTATTTTGAATAGATAGGGATTTGAATATTTGAACTGATCAAAAGGGGCATGATTAAACAATTCAAAATTCTATCTATGGAAAGACAAGAGATCGAGAAGATGGTGGCATACATGGGGATGTGGAGGTTTTAGAGATGAAGTAAGATGAGGTTAGAGGTTGGTCCGCGGAAGGGGATATTTATTCTTGATGGTTTTAGCATTGAGAGCCCGATAGTCAACACAAAGTCTATCAGTCTTGTCCCGCTTCTTCACAAAGATGGTTGGGCTACCCCAAGAATCAGTACTGTGCTGAATGAAACCCAACTTCTCTTGTTCATCAAGATGACGTTTGAGTTCAGCCAACTCACCAGGACCCATTTTATAAGGCCGCTTGGAGATAGGAGCGGTACCAGGTTCAAGTTCAATCACAAAATCGACCTCACGGTCCGGAGGCATACCTGGCAACTCTTCAGGAAAAATATCTGGGAACTCACAGACCACCGGAACACTCTGAATAGCTTCTATAGCATCATCATTCAGAGCCGCCAAAGAGAAAAACTGAATTGTAGGAGTCATACTTGGAGAATAGACTATATGGCCTTCAGGAATATTCAGACAAACCGAACGTTCAGCACAATCAATCACAGCTGCATTTGCTGTTAACCAATCCATGCTCAAGATAACATCAATGTCAGAATTACCCAGAATAATTAAGGAAGCCGGAAACGACGAGCCACCAATCTCAATTTGATTGCCATGGCTTGATTTTAGAAGATGCCATTGTTGCTCCCGAGAAAGGACCATTAACGCTTAGGGAGAGGATCCATAGATAACCCATTCTCATCAGCAAAACTTGTAGAGACAAAAGAATGCGATGCACCAGAATCAAACAAAAACTCATGCAAGAACCGATTTAACAGGAAGCATACCCATCACAACTCCAGATGCATGCTCTGCTTGAGCGACGTTGACACAGTTGGCATGAGCAACTGTAGACCCGGGCTTGGTGTTGATGTTGAGAGCCTGAGGTGGAGGTGCACGAACCATATGAAGAACTTGCCGCAGGTCTTGGATGTGGTGGAGGAAGAGCTTGTTGTTCATTGGACAATTCCAGTGCTGATGCCCAGTGTTTCCACAAGTGTAGCAAGCACCAGGTGGACATGGAGCAGCGTAGCCAGGGACTCCGCTAGGAGCTCCAGGGTAGTTGTGGTTGTAGCCCTAGGAGCCGCGGTGAAGGAATTTGGTGGCCTTGCCGCGTAGCTTGACGGTCTTGGTGGAGCCGGGAGCGACGGTGGGGTGTTAGGAACCCACACGCGGCGCTTAGAAGGAGTTGTCATAGCTGAAGAGCTTGCTGCATCGCGGCTGTGTTTCTTTGACTCCTCAAACCACTTGCCTACTTGCTTCCTTCCTGCAGAGCTGTATGTTGGAGTTCTAGAAAAGACCCCGGCCTTGCATGAGTGATTGCCTATTTGATTGATGCATTGAGCCCTTGCCTGAACCTCTTTTGCTTCTTCTTGTCATCAGAGATCTCATCGCCACCATACCGTGAAAGGTTCATGAAGTTTCTGATATATGTATTGACATTGTCATTGTCCTCTTGAGGTTGAGAAACACTTCCTTCATCCTTTCCATGACAATTTCTGACAGATATTGCTCTTTGAAAGCCACAGTGAATTGCTCCCAAGTAGGCTGAATACCAGAGTGATCTGCCTTCAGGTAATTTTCCCACCACAAAGCTGCATCTCCCTTCAGAAGGTGCGTGGCACATTTTACCCATTCTTGCTCAGGAACATCCGCAGTCATCAGCAACCTTGACATTTCACGCAGCCAATCATCAGCATCAAGTGGCTGATCAGACACCTCAAATTGGCGTGGGTCGAACTTCAGAAAACTCTTGATGTCTCCTCGCTGGGAGGTGGAGGTAGCGGAACAAACTCATTCCTCCTAACACTTTCTTCAAATCGTTGCTGGTTCTGCTGCATTGTTCCCAAGGCATTAGCAATACTTGCAACGCAGCCCCAGTTCAGGTGGTATGTCCTCCTCAGAACGGCGTCGTGGTGCCATCCTGTGATTGATATAAAACACAAGTTAGTACTATAATGGAGAATAATAATAATCCAAAATAGTACCAAAATGGAATTAACCAAGATTAAAGGATACAATTCACCAAGATGATATTAAAATATCAAGAAAGCTCAAAGCACCTAGAAGATATTAAGCATATCGCACACGACTGAACAAGGAGTGTGGTACACAAGCTAACAAAGAAAAAATTCCGCAAATTTCGGCATTAAAATACCACTATATGTGCAAAACCACTTAACGAATCAAGATTAGTAACTGTACCAATTCAATATACAAGAGCGAATGATAAAAGTAGTGGTATGGTCGCGACTCCATCCCGCACTCAAATCATTACTCCGCACATGAATAAGTAAAACACATATCCCAACACCTTCTTTTAAGATGAACCGAAATATAGTAACTACGGAAACGAACACCCCAAACAGATACGTCGGATAACAAAGGCCTATCGATATGGAATGTACCAACAGTTGATAACCAAAATGCAGATAGTGATAAATTTGATGGATGCAACAGATAGTCAAGGAATTCACACACACACACACACAACCTATGGTACTACGGAACCCAGAACACGTGAATCCTAGTTTGAATGTTTAGAAGAGAATTAAAAACGTTACACCTCCTTACAGAGAAAAGGGTGGGTGGGTGGTGGGTAAGAAGAAAATGGAAGCAGTCCTACTCTCACGTTCTGGTTTTCCCTAGTATACATAGCTACCAAAAATATTTGCTAGACTGACAACGACCATTTGGCTGAGACCCTGAAGGGCGGGATGACTCTGATACCAATTGTAACTACCTCGGTGAATTACGCTCTTAGTTGCATGCCTGGATGGACGAAAGTGGATAAAATAGTACGGTGAGGCCTAGGGGCCACTCACAGGTAGACCTGTCGTCCGTTCTAACCACTTCCAGAACATCGGGACAAGAACGAGCGGCGTAATCGGCAGGCGAAGGGATCAACTACATACACAAGTGAGTATGTATGCAAGCCACCATACAACTGTCACAGAGCCATTCCATCTAAAAGAAATAGAAATATTGCAATGCCATACGGCAAGATCCAAATATCCTAGATATAGATAATAGTTTAGGATAGCTCCTCATACCTCAAACATCAGAGTATCAGGCGGAAGCGGAAAAACAAGACCCGAGTACGGATAAGAAGCAAATCGGCATAGATGCCACATAAATAAACACATCCCGCCCACGGATCTCGCGGATCCCCATCCCCGGAATCTCTACACCGAGTGATTGTTGCCAACATCATCCGTCTCCTCCACTCAGTATCCATCTTGTGAGTACACCTGTTCATCTGAATCAAACAATTTATTGTGTGAGACCCTAGGGCTACTCAGCAAGTCTTTATGCCTCTAAAGGGGACATATACCTAGGGTGACACAATTGCAGCAAAAGATAATAACTAACAAGCCTAGAGATACTCGCTAACGATCCGCCTAACCAATGATAGACAGATGTCCGTTAATTAGTAATAACAGTTATAACAGTATAATTAACAGATCCCTCCTCCTTCTCGCTTACCAACGAGAAAGCGGACGAACAACCCATCCGTTGGCAGTTTTATTAACCATTCCATGAGTGTTGCACTACTTACTATTCAGGTATTTAGTCAGATAAAAGAGGTACTTTAGTTTTATACTTGTCTATGATCGAGAAACTGTGCTCCAAGTCGTCCATAACCGCGGACACGGCTTTCAGAAAGATTACCCTGCAGAGGTGCACAAATAGCAACACACACTCAATCAACCCAGAAAAACCAACTCAAAACCAACAAGGCATCACGACGAAGCGATCACGGGATTCAGAAATATTTAGGGGGCCACCCCATTAAGATACCCGCAACGAAAGCTAGCTGACTCCGAGACGGACTCCAGGTTTGCGCCAATGGCTGTAAACGACTGGGAACCCGAAAATGTGAATGGGCTTGTCGATACCGCGAAAACACTCCGCAATTCTTAAATAGTACAGGTGCTCCTCGCACAATCTTAAATAAAACAGTAAAGCATGGCATACGTACAGGATAGTAACAAAGCCCCAAACTACTTTGTGGCCCCAAGAAATAGAAATGAATCAAGCTCTGGCTCAGGGGGGTCCATAAGGCCTCCCGGATGTGGATAGTGCGAAGTCAAGTCAAGGAACATGAATCAAGTACTCAGGGTGCTACTAGACACAAGTGAGCATGAAAAACCAAATAGCAGATATTGCTCACCGGTGCCTCTTTCATTGGTTATCCTATTACTACTCAGGTTAAGTTGTTAGGTACCTCGCTATCCATCAGACACTCACATACCCTACACATGCTTTTCTATGACTCGCATGGCTCAAACAACTCCTGTAGTAAGGCTCATGGGATGCAGGAACAAGCTTCGGTGGGGTTTAAAAGTAAAGGCTATGCAGTACTTGGGATTCAATTTAACGCAAT